>JARHVA010002365.1:510000-520000 GCA_037957365.1 Torreya grandis
GAGGTATAAATTAAGGGTTAGGATGGTTAATTTTGATCATTGAATGATATATAATGGATTGAATATTAATATGTTGTATAATTTCCATGTTCATCACTTTTGGACCCCATTTGATAACTTGAACGATATTCAAACATATGTACACTTAATGTATGCTTGTAACAATTCTAATTTTCTCTAAGAATGGTCATACATATTCCAATCTAAAAGTAAAAGGGCATAAACAAAATTAATTTTTATATAAATAACAATTATTAATGTGATTCAAGCAACTTAAAACATCTAAGTCAAACTTAAACACTCACAATATAACATAGTATAGATGTTGCATTAAATATAGTCAATAATTTAAAAGAACATATTTATAATCAAAAAATTAATAAGTAGCACATCAATTTAAGTCAAAGACCCCAGAATAGGAAAAAAAGGAGGTTTAAGTCATATCTAAATGCACAACCATAAAAAACATAGGTAGATAAATGAATATATCTATATATGTATTTCAAATAGTCAAGTAAGGTTAATATGACCATAGTTCCTTTAAACACAACCATGCAGGAATATAACATTTATTTTGAATGCATACCTATAGTCTCTCTCTCTCTCTCTCTCTCTCTCTCTCTCTCTCTCTCTCTCTCTCTCTCTCTCTCTCTCTCTCTCTCTCTCTGATCAAAATTTATAAATAAGCTAGGTTGAATGCCAACTAAACATAGTTCAAAAAGGACAACCCAAATTTTGTAAAGGCACAAGAATCAAAACTATATTTATTGACTTCAAAAATCATAAATCAATTGATTCAATTTCAAGTCTATTTTATAGGGTGGTGTGTGTGTGTCTATATATATATATATATATATATATATATATATATATATAATACACTTGAAACTGAATGAATTGATTTATGATTTTTGAAGTCAATAAAATGAAAACAAGCTTAACAACATCTTATAATAACCCAAAAATCATAAAGCCACAACCATTCAAATATAAATGAAACTATAAAGAGTATATATATAAATATATATGTATATTCATCTATATATTTATAGCTTATTTAAAATAGACTTATATTTAATTAAAAATGAAAACCCATAACTTAGAGAATTTGTACACATAATTAAATGAAAATGCCATAGTCCTTCAACAACCCAATATTCATTACCCAACTCAATATTACTCAATGAAAAATCATACAACAAAAGATGAGACAAAACAATCAAGGTTGATAACACATAATGGATTATTAAAATATGTAAGGAGTGGAGACAACAAATAAAATAATAACATAATCAGGTAAAACATATAGTCATTATGCTTGATATATTCCAATGGATCCATCTTTCTCATACAACTTTATATTGATATACATGGATCAGTCTAAACTATACTTTTGAAAAATGATATCTTAATGAAATAAATGAATACCTATTTGGTCTAGAAAAGTTCCACAATATAGGAAATACATAACCATAATATAAAAATGAAAATAGCCAAGAATGGAAATTTTTGCATGAAAACCCATATATTTATGCATAGAAACAAACAAAAACCCCTAAGATTTTCTACATAAACATAAATCTTTAAAAAGAGGAAAAACACAGTTGTAATAAATAAAACACAATATTTACTTTTTCATTTCATTAATATTTTAGAAGAAACTTACTTATGTGAAAGAAACTAGGCCTGATAAGTAACATGATGACCCAAGAAAATATAACCCCAAACACTCACTTTCATACTCAACCCAAGCATGTTAATGATTAAATTAGGTTTCATGACACATATATACATGTGTGTGTGTGTGTTGTTTATTGTAGGTTTATGTGTAATAATATGTTCATATATCATTTAACTTAGTCTTCACATGCACCCAAAAGTTTGAGGACTTCTGACTGCACGCTCAGCCTTTTATTTTCATCATTATAATACCCAATAAAATAAATTAACTTAAACCTGAAAAAAATTACCTGGAAAATAATTCAACCTAATCTAAAATGAATAACAAGCTCCAAGATGCATCCAATCATTATTTTCTTTTCGACTTACCAACCCACCATTAAAACTAGGTGATTGGTTACTATTTTCACTTAAAAATCCTCAAATTCTAAACATTTTATCTATCATTAAATCTCCCCATACCTTTCCATCTATTCCCCATAATTCCATCACATTTGCATTGAATTATAGGAGGAGAGATAAGTTTAGCATATCCCAATGAAATCCCTCCAACCTTGACATTAATGGTGAGTCAGGAAGGCTCTATGATAGAAGACCCCACCAACCAATAGAAAATGATATTAGGGATAATTAAGTTGGATTAACCACTAACCAAATGGATGTTGATTCAAACCTTCACCATAATGTCACCTTCCTTAATTAATGAGTTAAACATTCTTCCTTTGTAAGCCATTGACTTAAGTCGATGTGATAAAATACCAAAGGATAGAAGCCGCATTAAAATCAAACCATAATAATATAGTTGTTAAAACACATATGTTATATAACCTTAGATAATATTCAAGGTCAAAAAGGGGATTAGGGTATCAAAGGTGACAATGTTTCCAAGTGGGGGTTAGGTCTAAGTAGTTTAGTTAGGTCTAGGTATGAATCAAATAGGTCAATAAGGTTAAATGAAGAATAGATAGATTTAATAGAAATAAAAAATGAAGATGTGAGTATAGGAAAGGTGGTGGTTGGTAAAAGTTAACCACAAATAATGAATAACAATGACAAGTAATAACCCAAAATAAAACCAATAAGGTACAACAAATAAAACACACATAAGGACTATACATGACAAACACATAATGGTAATTAATGACCAAATCAAATTATTCAAAGGATAATAAATAATAGTATACCTATCAGTCATATATATATGTCCTCAAAAAAATATTCTAAGATTATAGCCTCCACAAACCTTCATATCTCATAAACAACATGCAACCACTAAAATGGAAAGAATGCATTATGTCTTAATCCAGTAAATCCATATAGATCATAAAATCATTAACAGTAGAATAATAACAAGTACACCACATAATTGATCATAAAATAAGTATGTAGCCAACATTACTATAATAGGTACCATGTAATCCAAATAAATAAAATCTAACCATTTTAGTATCAAATAATAAAGAAATAACAACATATTTACAAAATGTAGGATCATGGCATCCTCTTCCCCATAGAAAGGAGCTGACCCAATGAATTAATTAAAAATCCAAGCATAATGTTGTTTGAAAACATGAGCATCTTTCCAAGTGGTCTTTATTTCACTGATAGGATCCCATTGTACCAAAACCTCTTATATGTCCCTATTATGTAGCTTAATGTTGTGATGGTCCATAATTCTCATTAGTTCTAACTAGATATTTTACTCTTACCTGACCTATAAATGAGTCCAATCCAAAACATGAGATGGATCAGGTATATACTTTCTCAATAATTCAACATGAAAAAAATCATGAATCCTTGAAAGAGAAGGATGGAGTTCTAGCTAGTAAGTAATAGGACTGATCTTTTCCAATATGTCAAAAGGTTTGACAAATCATGGTTCCAACTTGGAAGCCTTGCTAAATTTGATAGAACTTTTTTGAAGTCTAATGCATAGAAATAATTTGTCCCCTATGTTAAATTCCCATGGATTTCTATTAAGTTTTGCATAATTTTTTTGTCTATCTGAGGATACCTTTAAATTATGCCTTATTATTTCCATCTACCTATCATATTCTATTAGTAAATCCAGCCTATTAACTACCCTATTTTCCAAGCCATCCCAACCAATAGATGTTCTACACTTACGCCCATATAAAGCCTTAAAAGGGGCCTTATTTATAGCTAAATGGAAATAATTATTATATGCAAATTCAACTAAATGTAGATAATCCTCTCATTTGGTTTGCTAGTCCATTATGTATATGTGTAGCATGTCTTCAACCACTTGGTTGAACCATTTAATTATTCCATCTATTTTTGGGTGATATGATGAACGAAACTTCAGCTTTGTACCAAATGATGTAGTTCAAGTACACCAAAACCTTGAAGTAAATAGTTTATCCTGATCTAATATGACCACTTCAGGTATGCCATGGAGCCTTACTACCTATTTTATAAAATGTTCTAAAATATGATTGCATCATTTGTCCAAATTTTAGCAATAAAATGGACAACTTTAGTTGTTTTATCAATTACCACCAAAATTATGTCATGCTTATTACGTGATTTTGGTAGCCCCAAAATAAAATCAAGTGAGACTACCACCCACTTATATTTAAGAATATAATGAGGGTATAACATCCCTCTTGGTTGTCAATGCTCAACTTTAACCCATTGGCATTCCAAGAATTTCACTATAAATTCAGTGACATCATGCTTCATCCTAGGCCAAAAATAATTTTTTTTCATCTCGTGCATCATTTTTGTAACACCTAGATTAACATAATAAGGTGTTTTAATCATTTGGTAAGTATAGAATTTCTCAAATCACCCCTCCTAGGGACATAAATTCTACCTTTATGCCTAATTAGGCCATCTATTGTAATAGCAAATTAGCAAATTTCTTTACTACTGGCTTGTCAGCCAACCCTATACTTACTTCACAATATAATTCATTAGAAATTTGCTACTCCAAAACAATGATTTTAAAATTTTCTTATAATATTGACAAGGCAACAAGGTACATGTGTTTACTGAGTGCATCAACCACATGATTATCCTTACCTTTAACATATAAAATTTTCATGTCAAAATTTCTCCAGAATTACATCCACGTCTACTGGCATGCATTTAAATACTCTTGAGAAAACATGTACTCAAAGATTTTATGATCATATTTCACTAGCAAATATTTTCCTAGCAAAATGTTTCCATTATTTAAGTGCATGGACAATGGTAGTAAGTTCCATGTCATGCATGGGACAGTTATTTTCATGTTATTTTAATTTTCATGACTCATGTGTTATAGCCTTGACATCTTGAGTCAAAATTCCTCCATATCCTTCTTTGGAAGTATCATCCCAAACTTCAAAGTTACCCTTTGGGTCTGGTATGATTAAAATAGGAGCTATAGTAAGTAGCCCTTTCAATTTAATAAAATTTTTCTCACACTGAATATTCCATTCAAAATTCTCTCCCTTTCATTATAATGAAGTGATAGGGTAGGCCACCTTTGAAAAATTCTTAATAAAGCATCAATAGTAACTAGATAAGCCCATGAAGCTTTGTACTTCATGAAAATTAAAAGGAGCAAGCCAATCTTGGATGGTTTTAATATTGGTAGGGTTAATATATATTCCTTCCTTGGAAATGATGTGTCCTAAATAATGAATTTTAAATTCATAAAATACACATTTGGATAGCTTTCCATAAAGCTTATGTTGTCTTAGTCTTTGCAAGACTAGACAAAAGTGTTGTTTATGCTCAACCTCATCCTTTGAGTAAATCAAAATATCATTAATAAAAGCTAGCATAAACTTATCCAAATAATCTCTAAAAATGTTGTTCTTAAAGTTCATGAAGGTTCTATGTGCATTGGTTAAACCAAAAGGTAGAAAATATAAATTCATAATTTCCATATTGGGTTTTAAAGGTTGTTTTATGAATGTGCTGTTATTTTATGCATAGTTGATGCTAACCAGACCTTAAGTCTATCTTGGAAGAGACTATATCACCCTTCATCTGGTCAAACAAATCATCAATTCTTGGTAAAGGATAGATATTTTATTATTATTACCTTGTTCAATATGTAATAATAAATACAAATCCTTAGTGTACCATCCTTCTTTACAAAGACCACTAGAGAACCCTAAAGAGACACACTTGGTTGTATGATTTCATTGTCAAAAAGTTCTTGCAGCTAAAATTTTAATTCTTGAGGATCAGCCACATTCATGTGGTTAAGTTCCTTAGATGTAGGGGAAGATATAGGTATGATGTATATATAAAAGTTGAACTCTCACTTGGGTGGCAACCCAAGAACTTCTCAAGAAAAACATCCATAAATTCCTTTAATATTGGAAAATCTACATGTTTCATCTCTTTCTCATTGGAAATTTCTTGTAGCTAGACTGCATAGAGTTTGTAACCTTTCTTAAAAGTTCTTTTCCATTATAGGGCTAGAAGTGTTTTATGTCTTGTGGAACCTTGAATGCCTTAAAATTATATAATTTGGCTAAGGTCATTGGTGCATAACACCCTTTTTCCCACACAATCAAGTGTAGCTTGATGCTTGTACAACCAATCCGTCCCAAGGATGAGACTATATGATCCTAAAGGCATGACAAATAGATTTTTCTTGGTCTTAAAAACATAAAGATCTAATTATTATTATAAGCATTTAATAATGGGCACTTTCTTACCAATACTGAAGTCCACTTCCCAACCTTCTCTTATCAAGACTATTTTAATGTTACATTGTTTAGCTATAAAAGGAGAAATAAAGAAGTCTATTTCACCAAAATCAATCAAAATAGTTAAAGGGAAACCATTTATTGTACCTTGGGTCTCAATATGAGTGTCTTGAAAATCAACATAATGGTTATCAACTATAGAATACACCCTATGGTTCACTATTAGGCCTAATTTCAGATTAGGATAGTCCTTATAGTGATTTTCACCACACTCCTAGCACATAATTAGTCTAGAAGATGCTATAGGAACCATATTATCATCCCTAGTAGGTCCATGTGAGTTATATTGGTGTTGTTACTTCTTGTAGGAACCATTTTTTAGAAGGCCCATGAGATTTGAAATTCCTATCCTAGTTTGAACACTTGTTATAATTCTTATTATTTCTTAAAAATCTACGATCATATTTTTTAAAATTCTTCTTCATGAGAGAAAATTTCTTGGCTTTAGACTTATATCTGTTAGACTTTAATTCTTAACTTACCTTTTGGTGAGACTTTTCCTTCTCTTCAACCCTATAGGTTGATTTGATTCTATGGTTGTAACCAATGTTTTCAAATTGGCCATGTTACCATCATGCATCAAAACCTCCTTAAGTCTGAGCTTGAACATAGTGATTTTAGTTTCTTCATCATGCATATAATTCACATGGTATAATAAGTTCAAGAATTTATTCTCATATTTTACAATAGACATGTTATCTTGCTTTAAGTGCTAAAATTAGTGATTTTATACTCTTTATACTTTGCATTTAGATATCTTTAATGGAATTAATTCTCAAAAATAGTCCAAGATAGATTCAAATATTGATACCCTTAAATAACATAAGGGTGATCCCACCATAATTTTACAAGTCCTACTAGTTGATAGGCTGCCACTCTATATTTCACGTTAGAAGGAATATTGTGTAAATTGAAGTACTTCTGTAAGTGCACCAACCAAGCACCAACCACATCACTAGATTATTTACCTTAAAAGGTAGGTAGAGGAAGATTTTTCATTTCTTTGATGATTAGGTCAATGGTGGTCAAAGTTAATTATTTGATTATAAGTCCTTCCACTTGACCCATTTCTAGCTGAGTACTTCCTCTTGGGATATCCCTTTAAGATTGTTTAATCTTTATTTCTAATTTTTAATATTTCCTTACAAGGTATAAAGGGTTGTTAAGATCCCACTGAGGACTTATTCATCCTTATCAGTTGGATTCCCACTAACTGCTTCAACATGAGGTACCTCAATATTACTATTTACATTATTTACTAGTAGTTCATCTAGATTATGAACAAGAATGTAGCCTTGATGAGCCCTTCCACATCCTTGACCTCTACCTCTATTAGTTTTGACATTCAAAGGATTTATATGGATGTTGACTCAACTTGATCTTATCCACACCATCTTGATAAATCACAAATGAGAACTTTAGGAGATTGCATTAAGATACAAGAAAAAATTTCATTCCCAAAGTTCCATAGAGTAGAACATGGCTCTGATACTAGATGAAACAACCCTAAAAAAATTTAGAATCATCTATCAGAGTGCACTTTTGGATATGTGTTATATCCTCTTGTTGATGCAAAGAAATGTTAACAAACTATGTGATAACATGATTGGAACCAAAGGAGGGGTAGTTGAGGTAATTAGCTAGAGGTAAGTACATATAAAAGGAACTATGGGGAAATTAGTTGTTTTTTAAAGGTATTATGGTATTTGAGGTGTATTAGTGTACACATACATTTCTATGTCTTGAGTACCATAATTGGTACTCATCATGACCTCATAGGATCATTTATAGGTCCTTAACCCTAGTTAAATGCCTCACTTTCTTAAATGGGTTTAAATCCACATGAGTATGGCTATGTTAAAGGAAGGATTGGCCAAAGAGGTTAGATTTAAGGATTCTTAGTTTATTGGTTAGATTATCCATGTTTTACAAGCCATAATATACACAAGTACTCAAAATCTACAACAAATTTAAGTTTATACTTACAGATTTATCCTTTTTTTAAAATCAATTGTAAGAGCATCATTTTTGTCAAACATGGATGATTATTAACTCAATCAATCCAAATTTATAATCTATTCAAATATTATTAATTCACATAGCAAATGATATAAAGGAAAGTGTAAGATCTTTAAGAAATTAAATCATAATTACCCAATAATTTCTATATTCAATCATAAATTGAGATAGTTGTTAATAAATATCACTCCTCATTCTCATGTAGAATTTCATAGATAAGTAGAAAAGTGATAAATATTCATTTCATTACATCAAAATAGTAAACAAGATTCATTCAAGAGTTAAGATGAGTGGAACCAAAATAAAATGTTCCCTATAAGGAAATTTTAATAAATTTATTTTTGATAGACAAGAAAACAAACCAAGCAATTTTATATGAGTTTCAAGATGAGTGGAACCCAAATAAAAGGTCCCACTCAAGGAACTCCTATAAAATTCTATTCACAACCATGGCAATTTGCTATGCAAATTAGCTCAAGGGGGAAAAATCATAACTTTAACTCTCATATTAGCAAACATGAAATTATATATATATATATATATATATATATATATATATATATATATATATATATAGACACACACACACACAAACATTGTTGTAGGCCTCATAAACATTTTACTTATTTAAGTAATAACGAAAGTATTAAACATGATTATAGCACTTAAGATTTAATCATTCCTGAATTTCTTATGAAATAATTTCAATTTCCCCAAACTTAAAAATGAGTCAAGAATGATAACCTAAATTAAATCATACCCAACATGTACCCATTATATCTAAAATATGTTACAAAAAAAGAAGGTATTTATTTCTTTTCATCATATCCATGCTTTATGTATTGCTTCAAGGATAGATGTTCTAACATAGCTATATAATTATAGTTAAGAGTAACAAATTATCTTAATCCACATCCTCTATTCTAATTATAATTGCATACATAATTCTAGAAAAATCAAAATCTTCCATTAATCCATATTTAATCAAAAATATACAGCTGTAACTATCCATTTCACCATATCTTGTCTCATTTATTATTCTAGATCTAAGTGACTAATTTAAAAATGCACATGTAAATTAATAATAATCAATACCTTCTACTAATTCATATTCACTTGGAAGTATACAATTGTAACTACTCATTTTAAACTTATTAGTTTTATACATTCATTTAAGTATATTTTTAAAAATATAATCATTTCTGAAAGTAGATTCATCACATCTATCTAATTGATTCCCCTTTACCTAGAAAGAACATACTTGAAAATATTTACTTTAAACATAAATCGAATAGCACCAAATTCTTTTTGCATTGGATTTATCAAATTATGAGAATGAGTATAATGATAACAATATGTTATTTAGAATATAACCAATGATACCCACATTCTAGAAACAAAAGAATAAGATTATATAACATAATTTCAAAAATACCTATACCAGTGTAAATCTTATTTATTTTAAGATTTTGATAATTTTTTTCAGATTCTATTCACAAATTTTTTAGCATTCAATAATATAATTATGAAAATAAACTTAACATTAATAACTTCATTTAATCAAACAA